>OY720289.1:0-7500 GCA_963082995.1 Noctua comes
AACCTAACCTAACCTAACTAACCTAACCTAACCTAACCTAACCTAACCTAACCTAACCTAACCTAACCTAACCTAACCTAACCTACCTAACCTAACCTAACCTAACCTAACCTAACCTAACCTAACCTAACCTAACCTAACCTAACCTAACCTAACCTAACCTAACCTAACCTAACCTAACCTAACCTAACCTAACCTAACCTAACCTAACCTAACCTAACCTAACCTAACCTAACCTAACCTAACCTAACCTAACCTAACCTAACCTAACCTAACCTAACCTAACCTAACCTAACCTAACCTAACCTAACCTAACCTAACCTAACCTAACCTAACCTAACCTAACCTAACCTAACCTAACCTAACCTAACCTAACCTAACCTAACCTAACCTAACCTAACCTAACCTAACCTAACCTAACCTAACCTAACCTAACCTAACCTAACCTAACCTAACCTAACCTAACCTAACCTAACCTAACCTAACCTAACCTAACCTAACCTAACCTAACCTAACCTAACCTAACCTAACCTAACCTAACCTAACCTAACCTAACCTAACCTAACCTAACCTAACCTAACCTAACCTAACCTAACCTAACCTAACCTAACCTAACCTAACCTAACCTAACCTAACCTAACCTAACCTAACCTAACCTAACCTAACCTAACCTAACCTAACCTAACCTAACCTAACCTAACCTAACCTAACCTAACCTAACCTAACCTAACCTAACCTAACCTAACCTAACCTAACCTAACCTAACCTAACCTAACCTAACCTAACCTAACCTAACCTAACCTAACCTAACCTAACCTAACCTAACCTAACCTAACCTAACCTAACCTAACCTAACCTAACCTAACCTAACCTAACCTAACCTAACCTAACCTAACCTAACCTAACCTAACCTAACCTAACCTAACCTAACCTAACCTAACCTAACCTAACCTAACCTAACCTAACCTAACCTAACCTAACCTAACCTAACCTAACCTAACCTAACCTAACCTAACCTAACCTAACCTAACCTAACCTAACCTAACCTAACCTAACCTAACCTAACCTAACCTAACCTAACCTAACCTAACCTAACCTAACCTAACCTAACCTAACCTAACCTAACCTAACCTAACCTAACCTAACCTAACCTAACCTAACCTAACCTAACCTAACCTAACCTAACCTAACCTAACCTAACCTAACCTAACCTAACCTAACCTAACCTAACCTAACCTAACCTAACCTAACCTAACCTAACCTAACCTAACCTAACCTAACCTAACCTAACCTAACCTAACCTAACCTAACCTAACCTAACCTAACCTAACCTAACCTAACCTAACCTAACCTAACCTAACCTAACCTAACCTAACCTAACCTAACCTAACCTAACCTAACCTAACCTAACCTAACCTAACCTAACCTAACCTAACCTAACCTAACCTAACCTAACCTAACCTAACCTAACCTAACCTAACCTAACCTAACCTAACCTAACCTAACCTAACCTAACCTAACCTAACCTAACCTAACCTAACCTAACCTAACCTAACCTAACCTAACCTAACCTAACCTAACCTAACCTAACCTAACCTAACCTAACCTAACCTAACCTAACCTAACCTAACCTAACCTAACCTAACCTAACCTAACCTAACCTAACCTAACCTAACCTAACCTAACCTAACCTAACCTAACCTAACCTAACCTAACCTAACCTAACCTAACCTAACCTAACCTAACCTAACCTAACCTAACCTAACCTAACCTAACCTAACCTAACCTAACCTAACCTAACCTAACCTAACCTAACCTAACCTAACCTAACCTAACCTAACCTAACCTAACCTAACCTAACCTAACCTAACCTAACCTAACCTAACCTAACCTAACCTAACCTAACCTAACCTAACCTAACCTAACCTAACCTAACCTAACCTAACCTAACCTAACCTAACCTAACCTAACCTAACCTAACCTAACCTAACCTAACCTAACCTAACCTAACCTAACCTAACCTAACCTAACCTAACCTAACCTAACCTAACCTAACCTAACCTAACCTAACCTAACCTAACCTAACCTAACCTAACCTAACCTAACCTAACCTAACCTAACCTAACCTAACCTAACCTAACCTAACCTAACCTAACCTAACCTAACCTAACCTAACCTAACCTAACCTAACCTAACCTAACCTAACCTAACCTAACCTAACCTAACCTAACCTAACCTAACCTAACCTAACCTAACCTAACCTAACCTAACCTAACCTAACCTAACCTAACCTAACCTAACCTAACCTAACCTAACCTAACCTAACCTAACCTAACCTAACCTAACCTAACCTAACCTAACCTAACCTAACCTAACCTAACCTAACCTAACCTAACCTAACCTAACCTAACCTAACCTAACCTAACCTAACCTAACCTAACCTAACCTAACCTAACCTAACCTAACCTAACCTAACCTAACCTAACCTAACCTAACCTAACCTAACCTAACCTAACCTAACCTAACCTAACCTAACCTAACCTAACCTAACCTAACCTAACCTAACCTAACCTAACCTAACCTAACCTAACCTAACCTAACCTAACCTAACCTAACCTAACCTAACCTAACCTAACCTAACCTAACCTAACCTAACCTAACCTAACCTAACCTAACCTAACCTAACCTAACCTAACCTAACCTAACCTAACCTAACCTAACCTAACCTAACCTAACCTAACCTAACCTAACCTAACCTAACCTAACCTAACCTAACCTAACCTAACCTAACCTAACCTAACCTAACCTAACCTAACCTAACCTAACCTAACCTAACCTAACCTAACCTAACCTAACCTAACCTAACCTAACCTAACCTAACCTAACCTAACCTAACCTAACCTAACCTAACCTAACCTAACCTAACCTAACCTAACCTAACCTAACCTAACCTAACCTAACCTAACCTAACCTAACCTAACCTAACCTAACCTAACCTAACCTAACCTAACCTAACCTAACCTAACCTAACCTAACCTAACCTAACCTAACCTAACCTAACCTAACCTAACCTAACCTAACCTAACCTAACCTAACCTAACCTAACCTAACCTAACCTAACCTAACCTAACCTAACCTAACCTAACCTAACCTAACCTAACCTAACCTAACCTAACCTAACCTAACCTAACCTAACCTAACCTAACCTAACCTAACCTAACCTAACCTAACCTAACCTAACCTAACCTAACCTAACCTAACCTAACCTAACCTAACCTAACCTAACCTAACCTAACCTAACCTAACCTAACCTAACCTAACCTAACCTAACCTAACCTAACCTAACCTAACCTAACCTAACCTAACCTAACCTAACCTAACCTAACCTAACCTAACCTAACCTAACCTAACCTAACCTAACCTAACCTAACCTAACCTAACCTAACCTAACCTAACCTAACCTAACCTAACCTAACCTAACCTAACCTAACCTAACCTAACCTAACCTAACCTAACCTAACCTAACCTAACCTAACCTAACCTAACCTAACCTAACCTAACCTAACCTAACCTAACCTAACCTAACCTAACCTAACCTAACCTAACCTAACCTAACCTAACCTAACCTAACCTAACCTAACCTAACCTAACCTAACCTAACCTAACCTAACCTAACCTAACCTAACCTAACCTAACCTAACCTAACCTAACCTAACCTAACCTAACCTAACCTAACCTAACCTAACCTAACCTAACCTAACCTAACCTAACCTAACCTAACCTAACCTAACCTAACCTAACCTAACCTAACCTAACCTAACCTAACCTAACCTAACCTAACCTAACCTAACCTAACCTAACCTAACCTAACCTAACCTAACCTAACCTAACCTAACCTAACCTAACCTAACCTAACCTAACCTAACCTAACCTAACCTAACCTAACCTAACCTAACCTAACCTAACCTAACCTAACCTAACCTAACCTAACCTAACCTAACCTAACCTAACCTAACCTAACCTAACCTAACCTAACCTAACCTAACCTAACCTAACCTAACCTAACCTAACCTAACCTAACCTAACCTAACCTAACCTAACCTAACCTAACCTAACCTAACCTAACCTAACCTAACCTAACCTAACCTAACCTAACCTAACCTAACCTAACCTAACCTAACCTAACCTAACCTAACCTAACCTAACCTAACCTAACCTAACCTAACCTAACCTAACCTAACCTAACCTAACCTAACCTAACCTAACCTAACCTAACCTAACCTAACCTAACCTAACCTAACCTAACCTAACCTAACCTAACCTAACCTAACCTAACCTAACCTAACCTAACCTAACCTAACCTAACCTAACCTAACCTAACCTAACCTAACCTAACCTAACCTAACCTAACCTAACCTAACCTAACCTAACCTAACCTAACCTAACCTAACCTAACCTAACCTAACCTAACCTAACCTAACCTAACCTAACCTAACCTAACCTAACCTAACCTAACCTAACCTAACCTAACCTAACCTAACCTAACCTAACCTAACCTAACCTAACCTAACCTAACCTAACCTAACCTAACCTAACCTAACCTAACCTAACCTAACCTAACCTAACCTAACCTAACCTAACCTAACCTAACCTAACCTAACCTAACCTAACCTAACCTAACCTAACCTAACCTAACCTAACCTAACCTAACCTAACCTAACCTAACCTAACCTAACCTAACCTAACCTAACCTAACCTAACCTAACCTAACCTAACCTAACCTAACCTAACCTAACCTAACCTAACCTAACCTAACCTAACCTAACCTAACCTAACCTAACCTAACCTAACCTAACCTAACCTAACCTAACCTAACCTAACCTAACCTAACCTAACCTAACCTAACCTAACCTAACCTAACCTAACCTAACCTAACCTAACCTAACCTAACCTAACCTAACCTAACCTAACCTAACCTAACCTAACCTAACCTAACCTAACCTAACCTAACCTAACCTAACCTAACCTAACCTAACCTAACCTAACCTAACCTAACCTAACCTAACCTAACCTAACCTAACCTAACCTAACCTAACCTAACCTAACCTAACCTAACCTAACCTAACCTAACCTAACCTAACCTAACCTAACCTAACCTAACCTAACCTAACCTAACCTAACCTAACCTAACCTAACCTAACCTAACCTAACCTAACCTAACCTAACCTAACCTAACCTAACCTAACCTAACCTAACCTAACCTAACCTAACCTAACCTAACCTAACCTAACCTAACCTAACCTAACCTAACCTAACCTAACCTAACCTAACCTAACCTAACCTAACCTAACCTAACCTAACCTAACCTAACCTAACCTAACCTAACCTAACCTAACCTAACCTAACCTAACCTAACCTAACCTAACCTAACCTAACCTAACCTAACCTAACCTAACCTAACCTAACCTAACCTAACCTAACCTAACCTAACCTAACCTAACCTAACCTAACCTAACCTAACCTAACCTAACCTAACCTAACCTAACCTAACCTAACCTAACCTAACCTAACCTAACCTAACCTAACCTAACCTAACCTAACCTAACCTAACCTAACCTAACCTAACCTAACCTAACCTAACCTAACCTAACCTAACCTAACCTAACCTAACCTAACCTAACCTAACCTAACCTAACCTAACCTAACCTAACCTAACCTAACCTAACCTAACCTAACCTAACCTAACCTAACCTAACCTAACCTAACCTAACCTAACCTAACCTAACCTAACCTAACCTAACCTAACCTAACCTAACCTAACCTAACCTAACCTAACCTAACCTAACCTAACCTAACCTAACCTAACCTAACCTAACCTAACCTAACCTAACCTAACCTAACCTAACCTAACCTAACCTAACCTAACCTAACCTAACCTAACCTAACCTAACCTAACCTAACCTAACCTAACCTAACCTAACCTAACCTAACCTAACCTAACCTAACCTAACCTAACCTAACCTAACCTAACCTAACCTAACCTAACCTAACCTAACCTAACCTAACCTAACCTAACCTAACCTAACCTAACCTAACCTAACCTAACCTAACCTAACCTAACCTAACCTAACCTAACCTAACCTAACCTAACCTAACCTAACCTAACCTAACCTAACCTAACCTAACCTAACCTAACCTAACCTAACCTAACCTAACCTAACCTAACCTAACCTAACCTAACCTAACCTAACCTAACCTAACCTAACCTAACCTAACCTAACCTAACCTAACCTAACCTAACCTAACCTAACCTAACCTAACCTAACCTAACCTAACCTAACCTAACCTAACCTAACCTAACCTAACCTAACCTAACCTAACCTAACCTAACCTAACCTAACCTAACCTAACCTAACCTAACCTAACCTAACCTAACCTAACCTAACCTAACCTAACCTAACCTAACCTAACCTAACCTAACCTAACCTAACCTAACCTAACCTAACCTAACCTAACCTAACCTAACCTAACCTAACCTAACCTAACCTAACCTAACCTAACCTAACCTAACCTAACCTAACCTAACCTAACCTAACCTAACCTAACCTAACCTAACCTAACCTAACCTAACCTAACCTAACCTAACCTAACCTAACCTAACCTAACCTAACCTAACCTAACCTAACCTAACCTAACCTAACCTAACCTAACCTAACCTAACCTAACCTAACCTAACCTAACCTAACCTAACCTAACCTAACCTAACCTAACCTAACCTAACCTAACCTAACCTAACCTAACCTAACCTAACCTAACCTAACCTAACCTAACCTAACCTAACCTAACCTAACCTAACCTAACCTAACCTAACCTAACCTAACCTAACCTAACCTAACCTAACCTAACCTAACCTAACCTAACCTAACCTAACCTAACCTAACCTAACCTAACCTAACCTAACCTAACCTAACCTAACCTAACCTAACCTAACCTAACCTAACCTAACCTAACCTAACCTAACCTAACCTAACCTAACCTAACCTAACCTAACCTAACCTAACCTAACCTAACCTAACCTAACCTAACCTAACCTAACCTAACCTAACCTAACCTAACCTAACCTAACCTAACCTAACCTAACCTAACCTAACCTAACCTAACCTAACCTAACCTAACCTAACCTAACCTAACCTAACCTAACCTAACCTAACCTAACCTAACCTAACCTAACCTAACCTAACCTAACCTAACCTAACCTAACCTAACCTAACCTAACCTAACCTAACCTAACCTAACCTAACCTAACCTAACCTAACCTAACCTAACCTAACCTAACCTAACCTAACCTAACCTAACCTAACCTAACCTAACCTAACCTAACCTAACCTAACCTAACCTAACCTAACCTAACCTAACCTAACCTAACCTAACCTAACCTAACCTAACCTAACCTAACCTAACCTAACCTAACCTAACCTAACCTAACCTAACCTAACCTAA